>JAIWVJ010000200.1:0-10125 GCA_024322285.1 Musa beccarii
CATTGAAAATGGTTTTCAACCTTCCTCTAAACCGACGAACTAATGGTCTGGTTTTGGAGAAAAGGTCGTTTTCTTTAAATGCAAAGGCTATGAATGCCTTATTTTGTGCTTTAAACAAGAAACGAGTTTAATCGGATTTCTATGTGCGAAAGCGGCTTTTGACATTTGGCTTAACTCTTGAAATCACGCATGAGGAACTAGTAGAGTTAAAGACTCAGTAAACCTTTTGTTGCATGATTTTGAGCTCTTCCAAATGACACCTAAGCGAATCTATCGACGACATGTACACCCGCTTCACGGATGTCGTCAATAGCTTGAAAAGTCTTAGTAAAAGTTTTTCGAATTTTGAACTCACTAACAAGATCTTAAGATCCCTTTCAAAATGGTGGGATCCTAAAATAACGGCGATTCAAGAATCAAAGGATCTAAATAATTATTCTATTGATGAACTCATTGGGTCTTTAAAGACCTATGAAATGGAACATGATGAATATGATGAACATGATGAACACATGAACCACCTTCTAAAGAACAAGAAGGTTTTGAACTTAGAACAAGAGAATGCCACTTGAGTGATGACTCGAGTGATGAGGACAATGAAGAGGACTTTGAACCTTTAATCGATCTTAATAAGTTCATTAAACAAAAATCTAAAATCAACAATGAACTTGAACGGAGGAATAGACCAATGAAGAAGAAGAAGGCTCACCAAGAAGAAGAAGCAAACTACGCTTTAATGGGCTTCGACAATGAGGTAAGTAACTTAACTTCCTTGAATTATTTTGAAATTACTTGATGATTTCCATGAATGCTTAACTTAGTTAGTAGGAATTTTTTTTAATGCTTTTCTTGTGTTTTTAGAAATTAAAAAAATTCGAAATTATACTATGCTTTTCTTTATAGTATTTTTGAAAAGTAAACATATGAATGATGCAAGATTTGTGATAATGCTTAGGATTAATCCATGCATGTGTATCTTGATGGTTTACATTGTCTCCAAATATGATGCTTGATGATTTTATCATGCATGAGCTTTTGAAGTAATAAAGTGTCATATTGTGATGATGAAACATATTTTTCGAATTTATAAATAGATGCATGATTTTGGCAAAAAATTTGAACATGGCATTTTAACATAAAATTGAAAGTGTGCTATCATTTTTACATATTTGGTCTTGACGATTTAATGATTGAAGCTTGTGTTTTATTTTGATACATGTTTTCATAAAAATTTTGAATATGCTCACATCAAATTGCTTAAAATGAAAATATCTTTTTTATTCTATTGAGATGAATGAATTCATGTTATGAGTCTTGTGAATCTCATGAAAATAAACATGATGAATATTTTAAAAAAATGTGCTTCATGTTTTCGGTCTTAATGATTTCTCTTGAAACTTGCTCTTTGGATCTATATGAAAAACATGAGTATACTCACATCAAATCACTTGAAATGGAACACATATAAAAAATGAGAAATTGCACTATCATGATGCTTTACGTGTAATGCTTTTGATCTTAATGGACTACATGACAACTTGTATTTCAAAAAAGTAATACAATGATGATTTTCATATATATAATTGGACATACCTTATGTAATCATCATTGATAATAATAGTTGGTTGTCATGCTTAATGATTTTGTGATATCTTATGAATCTTATAAATTAAAATGATTTTGATGATATTTTCGTTTTGAATATAATGCATGACATTTTCATATGAAAAAGTTGAACATTCTTATGAAAGATCAAATCACTTAAATTGAAACTCATAAAGATGAGAAAATGTATTGTCATGATATTTGATGCATATGATCTTGATGGATATAATGACAAACTTATGTTTTGAATTTCTACAATGATGGGATCCACATAAATGTTTGAACATACATTATGAAATCATCATTGAAATAAAAATACTAAAAGTTTGTTATCATGCTTAATGACTTTGTGATATCATATCTTGATGACAAACTCATGTTTTGGTTTTAAAATTTGATACTCATCTTTTGAAACATGAAACATATTATCATGATAAATTGAATCTCATGTCTTGGAATAATATGTTGCATTTATGCCTTGACAATTTTATGATAAAGTTTGATTTTCAATTTTGATGAAAGGCAAGTGATAAATTCATTTATAATATTTTATAAATCATTAGAATTACGAATGAGATTTTGATGATACGGTAATGACTTTATTCATGTTATTAATCTCAAAAATAATAATTTAATTATGAGTCATAAGTTGATAAATTGAGCTTGAATGATTTTTCTTTTAATGATTCTTGAATCTTCTAGAATTATGATTTGTTAAGACATATTTAATGCTTGAATCAAGTTCTAAAGATTTCATTTTGCTATAAAGAAATTTTATTGAAATCATGATCTTGACAAATATGACTTGAAACTCTTTATAAATCAAGATCTTTTACCATGCTCCTTCCGTCTTATCAAAAGAAAATTCCTTAAATGAAATGTAACTTGTCTTTTTGATTTCTGAATTCAATCCTTGAATTTTTATGAATTTGTGATCTTGATTCTTATGAAATGTGATATACCTCCCCGGCCGTAGACCATCCTGAAACACCAGTCCTTAGGGGAAATGAATCTCCTCCTCCCGATCCTTTTGTTGCAAGCTACATCGTTGACATTTTACGCTTCATCTACTACTGACCCGATCATGAGAGAGTTAAATGAAGTAAAACTACAGCAAATTGAAATTTTGAAGGAGATGCGGAAGATGAACTTAAAGATCGATCACATGTATAGGCATCTTGGCATTCCTCCCGAAGAGTAGCTTGCTGTTTTTCTTTTGAACGATGCAAACTTATGTTGTATGTTGACATGTATGTTGTATTCTTACATCGTGACATCTATATTGTCTTAACTTCATGATATATCTTTTTCGCCTTTGTGGAATGGTTTCGGTTTTCGATTTCCTTTTCCATATCTATGATGTTTTCCGACCCTCCTTGTTGTTATAATTCCATCGTCTCCTTTTTGATTGATGACAAAGGGGGAGAAATGAAATGTGTATTGCAATATGATATGCGCTGTCCAAATTAAACTTAGTTGGGTTCTTGATATCATGCTTTCTTTTTATGTATACTTCATTGATATCCTTGATGTCTAATTTGAAATCTTGAAATTAAAATTAATTATGTTGAATTCAAAATTGAATTCAAGCGATTTTTCTTTATGGCATATACATAGGGGGAGTTAAGAATAACTCCATCACCAATTGATTGTCATCATCAAAAAGGGGGAGATTGTTAAATCTCGGATTTTGATGATGAAATCAAGTGGTGAAATATTTGTATTAATCTCTTTGTTGAGATGAGTGTGCAGGAATTACTACGATGGAAAACATAACGTGATTTATCAAGGCCAAGTCCGTCGGTGGTTTATCGGAAGTCCGAGAGATTTTCGGAAGAGTTGCCGGAACCATCCAAGATCAACTCAGAGACTTGTCGAAGTTTTCGAAAGTCCATTTCAAAGATCGTCGAAGGTTCGCGGAACTTCCGGGAAAATTCGAAACCACCAAGACTAGTTGGGCTTTAAGTATCTTGGGAGACCACCGCAAGCAATCCGAGGAAGCACGGAGGCCCGCCTGAATCTCGCCGTTGTACTCGCGAAGTCGACTTGAAGGGTGTCCGATCAAATCACGTTAAGTTATGTTCAGAATTTGCACATGAGTAGAGCAAGGATTTAAGAAATAAATCCTGCCCAAAATTCAGTAGAGGAGCCAACCAGGCCACTATGTGTCAAGTTGAGGACAAAATGTGCCCCATTCGGCTCTGTCCGAATGGGGGCAAGAGGTGGAACCACCCAAGCTGGGGCGGTGGAACGCCGCTCGGGCGGTGGAACCGCACCGAGCGGTAGCACCGCCAAGACACACACAAAGCGGAACCGCTTGTATCGAAAGCGTGAGTACCGCCCGCATTCACTCGACGGCGGTGGAACCGCTGGTTGGAAAGCGGTGGCACCGCCGCCACGGATGGAGCGGTAGCACCGCCTGCCCGGCGGTGGCACCGTCAGACGTCGATCAAAGATCGACATTAAAGCGGTGGCACCGCCGACAGCGGTGGCACCGCTTTGACCACAGAATCTGGGACTCCAAATTCACTTGGAATTTGGAGCCCAATTTTAAATCCACTTTTGGATCTATAAATACCCCCCCTTTCTCAGCTGAAAGGGTAACCCTTTTGAGCAAGAAAAAGTTTGAGTCTTGAGCTTTTGAAGAGTTTGAAAAGTGTTGTTTTCTTTGCTAAGTGTTCACCTTCTTCTTCTTCTTGAGAGATCTTGTACAAGTGTGAACATCTTGTAAAGGGTTGTAAAAAGGGGTGTTTGATCCTTCCCTTCAAAGGACTTGCTAGTGGAAGAGCGGAGCCTCATCGCAAAGGCTTCAAGAGTGGATGTAGGTCATTTGACCGAACCACTATACATCATTGTGTCCTTAAATGTGTGAGTGTTTATATTTCTGAATCATTTCATTTCTTGGCTGCAAGTTCATAGTTAGTTCCTTTTCACAAGCAATTACTTTCAAGTTCTCTTTCGTCGAATCGAAATCTTCCTACGAACTTGTGTTTCTTTGCGAAATCGGTTTCAAGAATACGAGTTTAATCCGCTGCACTAATTCACCCCCTCTTAGTGCCTTTTGATCCTAACATTGGTATCGAGCCACGTTCTTTCTCTTTCGGATTTACACCCGTGAGAAATGGCTCTAAATGGTTTTCAAGAGGGCTTTTCGTTTTTCGTCCACCGTTCTTTAACGCTGTACGGACTACACATATTGGAAAACTTCGAATGAGAGTTTTTATGCTTTCAATGGATTTGGATTTGTGGAACATCATTGAAAATGGTTTTCAACCTTCCTCTAAACCGATTTAACGAATGGTCGGTTTTGAGAAAAGGTCGTTTTCTTTAAATGCAAAGGCTATGAATGCCTTATTTTGTGCTTTTAAACAAGAACGAAGTTTAATCGGATTTCTATGTGCGAACGGCTTTTGACATTTGGCGAACTCTTGAAATCACGCATGAGGGAACTAGTAGAGTTAAAGACTCGAAAGTAAACCTTTGTTGCATGATTTTGAGCTCTTCCAAATGACACCAAGCTTAATCTATCGACGACATGTACACCCGCTTCACGGATGTCGTCAATAGCTTGAAAAGTCTTGGTAAAAGTTTTTCGAATTTTGAACTCACTAACAAGATCTTAAGATCCCTTTCAAAATGGTGGGATCCTAAAATAACGGCGATTCAAGAATCAAAGGATCTAAATAATTATTCTATTGATGAACTCATTGGGTCTTTAAAGACCTATGAAATGGAACATGATGAATATGATGAACATGATGAACACATGAACCACCTTCTAAAGAACAAGAAGGTTTTTGAACTTAGAACAAGAGAATGCCACTTGAGTGATGACTCGAGTGATGAGGACAATGAAGAGGACTTTGAACCTTTAATCGATCTTAATAAGTTCATTAAACAAAAATCTAAAATCAACAATGAACTTGAACGGAGGAATAGACCAATGAAGAAGAAGAAGGCTCACCAAGAAGAAGAAGCAAACTACGCTTTAATGGGCTTCGACAATGAGGTAAGTAACTTAACTTCCTTGAATTATTTTGAAATTACTTGATGATTTCCATGAATGCTTAACTTAGTTAGTAGGAATTTTTTTTAATGCTTTTCTTGTGTTTTTAGAAATTAAAAAAATTCGAAATTATACTATGCTTTTCTTTATAGTATTTTTGAAAAGTAAACATATGAATGATGCAAGATTTGTGATAATGCTTAGGATTAATCCATGCATGTGTATCTTGATGGTTTACATTGTCTCCAAATATGATGCTTGATGATTTTATCATGCATGAGCTTTTGAAGTAATAAAGTGTCATATTGTGATGATGAAACATATTTTTCGGAATTTATAAATAGATGCATGATTTTGGCAAAAATTTGAACATGGCATTTTAACATAAAAATTGAAAGTGTGCTATCATTTTTACATATTTGGTCTTGACGATTTAATGACGAAGCTTGTGTTTTATTTTGATACATGTTTTCATAAAAATTTTGAATATGCTCACATCAAATTGCTTAAAATGAAAATATCTTTTTTATTCTATTGAGATGAATGAATTCATGTTATGAGTCTTGTGAATCTCATGAAAATAAACATGATGAATATTTTAAAAAATGTGCTTCATGTT
Organism: Musa beccarii; assembly: GCA_024322285.1. Classification (NCBI taxonomy): domain Eukaryota; kingdom Viridiplantae; phylum Streptophyta; class Magnoliopsida; order Zingiberales; family Musaceae; genus Musa; species Musa beccarii. The sequence goes on from JAIWVJ010000200.1 coordinate 6,231, forward strand.
TCTCGGTCTTAATGATTTCTCTTGAAACTTGCTCTTTGGATCTATATGAAAACATGAGTATACTCACATCAAATCACTTGAAATGGAACACATAAAAATGAGAAATTGCACTATCATGATGCTTTACGTGTAATGCTTTTGATCTTAATGGACTACATGACAACTTGTATTTCAAAGTAATACAATGATGATTTTCATATATATAATTGGACATACCTTATGTAATCATCATTGATAATAATAGTTGGTTGTCATGCTTAATGATTTTGTGATATCTTATGAATCTTATAAATTAAAATGATTTTGATGATATTTTCGTTTTTGAATATAATGCATGACATTTTCATATGAAAAAGTTGAACATTCTTATGAAAGATCAAATCACTTAAATTGAAACTCATAAAGATGAGAAAATGTATTGTCATGATATTTGATGCATATGATCTTGATGGATATAATGACAAACTTATGTTTTGAATTTCTACAATGATGGGATCCACATAAATGTTTGAACATACATTATGAAATCATCATTGAAATAAAATACTAAAAGTTTGTTATCATGCTTAATGACTTTGTGATATCATATCTTGATGACAAACTCATGTTTCGGTTTTAAAATTTGATACTCATCTTTTGAAACATGAAACATATTATCATGATAAATTGAATCTCATGTCTTGGAATAATATGTTGCATTTATGCCTTGACAATTTTATGATAAAGTTTGATTTTCAATTTTGATGAAAGGCAAGTGATAAATTCATTTATAATATTTTATAAATCATTAGAATTACGAATGAGATTTTGATGATACGGTAATGACTTTATTCATGTTATTAATCTCAAAAATAATAATTTAATTATGAGTCATAAGTTGATAAATTGAGCTTGAATGATTTTTCTTTTAATGATTCTTGAATCTTCTAGAATTATGATTTGTTAAGACATATTTAATGCTTGAATCAAGTTCTAAAAGATTTCATTTTGCTATAAAGAAATTTTATTGAAATCATGATCTTGACAAATATGACTTGAAACTCTTTATAAATCAAGATCTTTTACCATGCTCCTTCCGTCTTATCAAAAGAAAATTCCTTAAATGAAATGTAACTTGTCTTTTGATTTCTCGGAATTCAATCCTTGAATTTTTATGAATTTGTGATCTTGATTCTTATGAAATGTGATATACCTCCCCCGGCCGTAGACCATCCTGAAACACCAGTCCTTAGGGGAAATGAATCTCCTCCTCCTGATCCTTTTGTTGCAGCTACATCAGTGACATTTTCTGCTTCATCTACTACTGACCCGATCATGAGAGAGTTAAATGAAGTAAAACTACAGCAAATTGAAATTTTGAAGGAGATGCGGAAGATGAACTTAAAGATCGATCACATGTATAGGCATCTTGGCATTCCTCCTGAAGAGTAGCTTGCTGTGTTTTCTTTTTGAACGATGCAAACTTATGTTGTATGTTGACATGTATGTTGTATTCCTTACATCGTGACATCTATATTGTCTTAACTTCATGATATATCTTTTCGGCCACTGTGGAATGGTTTTCGGTTTTCTGATTTCCTTTTCCATATCTATGATGTTTTCCGACCCTCCTTGTTGTTATAATTCCCTCGTCTCCTTTTTGATTGATGACAAAGGGGGAGAAATGAAATGTGTATTGCAATATGATATGCGCATTGTCAAATTAAACTTAGTTGGGTTCTTGATATCATGCTTTCTTTTATGTATACTTCATTGATATCCTTGATGTCTAATTTGAAATCTTGAAATTAAAATTAATTATGTTGAATTCAAAAATTGAATTCAAGCGATTTTTCTTTATGGCATATACATAGGGGGAGTTAAGAATAACTCCATCACCAATTGATTGTCATCATCAAAAAGGGGGAGATTGTTAAATCTCGGATTTTGATGATGAAATCAAGTGGTGAAATATTTGTATTAATCTCTTTGTTGAGATGAGTGTGCAGGAATTACTACGATGGAAAACATAACGTGATTTATCAAGGCCAAGTCCGTCGGTGGTTTATCGGAAGTCCGAGAGATTTTCGGAAGAGTTGCCGGAACCATCCAAGATCAACTCAGAGACTTGTCGAAGTTTTCGAAAGTCCATTTCAAAGATCGTCAAGGTTCGCGGAACTTCCGGAAAATTCGAAACCAACCAAGACTAGTTGGGCTTGCAGAAGTATGTCTTGGGAGACCACCGGCGCAAAGCAATCCGAGGAAGCACTCGGAGGCCTGCTCGAATCTCGCCGTTGTACTCGCCGGAAGTCGACTTGAAGGGTGTCCGATCAAATCACGTTAAGTTATGTTCGTAGAATTTGCACATGAGTAGAGCAAGGATTTAAGAAATAAATCCTGCCCAAAATTCGTAGGAGCCAACCAGGCCACTCGTGTGTCAAGTTGAGGACAAACAGCCCCATTCGGCTCATCGTCGAATGGGGGCAAGAGGTGGAACTACTAGCCTGGGCGGTGGAACCTGCTGCCTGGCGGTGGAACCGCCTACCGAGCGTAGCACCGCCTCAAGACACACACAAAAAGGTGGAACGCTTGCCTGGGGCGTAGTACCGCCAGCCATCGACGGCGGTGGAACCGCCTGGTTGGCGGTGGCACCGCCCGCCATCGGATCGAGCAGTAGCACCGCCGCTCAAGCGTGTGGCACCGCCAGCACGTCTACCAAAGATCGACACAGCGGTGGCACCGCCGACAGCGGTGGCACCGCTTTTGACCACTGAATCTGGGACTCCAAATTCACTTGGAATTTGGAGCCCAATTTTAAATCCACTTTTGATCTATAAATACCCCCTTTCTCACCTGAAAGGGTAACCCTTTGAGCAAGAAAAAGTTTGAGTCTTGAGCTTTTGAAGAGTTTGAAAAGTGTTGTTTTCTTTGCTAAGTGTTCACCTTCTTCTTCTTCTTGAGAGATCTTGTACAAGTGTGAACATCTTGTAAAGGGTTGTAAAAAGGGTGTTTGATCCTTCCTTCAAAGGACTTGCTAGTGGAAGAGCGGAGCCTCATCGCGAAAGGCTTCAAGAGTGGATGTAGGTCATTTGACCGAACCACTATACATCATTGTGATCTTAAATGTGTGAGTGTTTATATTTCTGAATCATTTCATTTCTTGGCTGCAAGTTCATAGTTAGTTCCTTTTCACAAGCAATTACTCCAAGTTCTCTTCGTCGAATCGAAATCTTCCTACTGAACTTGTGTTTCTTTCATAAATCGGTTTCAAGAATACGAAGTTTAATCCGCTGCACTAATTCACCCCCTCTTAGTGCCTTTTGATCCTAACAATACACACACACAATATATTAAACACTACACACAACACACATATTATACTACACACCACACACATATTACACTACACACTACACAATACACACAACACATACGCAACACACTACACACTACAAACACAACACACACACTAGACACGACACACAACATACACATATTACACACTACACACTAAACACAACACACACACTACACACTACACACACTACACATAACACATATACTACATACTACACACTATACACACATAACTCATAACAACAATACAAACTACACACAAAACACACACATAACATACACAAAGAAAACATAACACTACACACTACACACAACACACACTACACACCACACACTACACACAACACATACGCTACACACTACAAACACTACCCACTACACACTACACACTACACACACATAACTCATAACACATACAACTTACAAACACAACTCATAACACACACAACTCATAACAACAATACACACTACACACATAACACACACATAACGTACACAACATATACACCCACAACATAACACTACAAACTGCACACAACACACAAAACATAACACTACA
>JAIWVJ010000201.1:0-10095 GCA_024322285.1 Musa beccarii
AAAAGTATAAATTATTGAAAAAAGAGCATGACTCCCAAATTAGTGAATTTGATAACTTAAAAATTAAGCATGACAATGATATATCACCTCCATGGACCAAGTGTGAACATTTAGAGGTACTTAAAATGGAAAATGTGCTACTAATTAAAACCCTAAAAATGTTTAAGATTAGTAGCAAATCTTTGAACATGATCCTTGCCAATAAGGGTCATGTTCATAGAAGAGATGGAATCAGCTTCGTGAGTAACACTCACCAAAAGCCAACCATCTTTGTTAAAGGCCCTACCTTGTATGTTTCACCTCGCATCAAATGCAATTTTTGTTGCAAATTTAGATATTATGCTCATAAATATCCATTTAAGTGATATAGTCCACATAAGCTAATTTGGATTCCTAAAGGAACTATAAAGGACTCTATGCAAAATGACAAGTTAGGTAGATCTATTTATGAGGCACCCAAAGTCAAATGGGTACCTAAAAGCCATACTTTCTTGTAAATATGTTTATAATTATAAGGTAGGAGCGAGAAATGGTACCTCGATGATGCATGCTCATAATCAAGCTCACTAGCTAAAACAACAATGAAGGATTATCTCTTTGATTGCCTAATGATTGAAACATATTGATCATTTAAATGTTAACTTTTGGTCTTAAATAATGATGCTAGAACATACTAGTATCGAGACTAAAGGACACTAGCTAAATTGACTTTGTTAGATTTCTCAAAAAGTGATTTTGATGATGATCTTAATTTCACTTATAATATGTTGGTATTCAAGCTTTAATGATTCTCAAAAATGCTTATCTAAACTTCTCTCTTAATGTTCAAATTATCAACCTTTTTATTAAACGTTCTCCCTTGATCCTCCTAATAGACTAAAGAAAATGTTCATGAACCTTTTGATGATCACGACATCTCACCATGTAAAACCTCTTTGTATGATTGAATCTATGTTGAAAAGTTAAAACGATTTGATGAGTCGTGTTTCTCAAAAGATATAAGAAGTTCATTCAAATTGATAAACAAAAAGGGATTTGAATGATATAAATGATGTTAAATCGCTTGATTAATCGCTCGATAACTAAGTTGAACATCCAATAGCCTCACTATAAGATAGTTGTTAATAGATAAAAACTTTATAGCCCCAAATAAGCCTAAGGGAGTGTACTAGTGGTGGCACCACTAGAACTGGCGATAGCACCACTAGAACACTTTGTTCTTAGGTGGTGGCACCACCTAATTGGTGGTGGCACCGCTCGAGACTACCCTATAAAAGGGTGCTTTAGGGCCGATGGTAGAACCGACTCTAACTCTTCACACACATAGCCCCCAATCCACCCTACCTATCATTTACCTTACTAGTTCTCTAGAAAACCAATAAGGCCTCTCTTCTCCATAAATCTTGGGATCGATCTCACCTCCCTTTGGAAGATCACTATAAAGGTAATCTTTGAAACATTTCCCTTAATTCATGAATTGATTCTACCCATTTACATTAGTTTCTTACATTATCAACACCTGTAGACCTATGACACATAGAAGATCTTCAAGGAATAAGGGGAAGAGGAGAGTAGATGAATCCTATGACTCTATTCTCTTTAACTCAAATGAAAATGCCCTTAAGCTTCTAAACTTTGAATCTAAGAGTGTACATAAGGGAAAATATGTAAATCTAGAAGAATTAGGGGATTTGGAGCCTATCCAATGGTTTGTAAACTTAGACGTTCTTCCTATCTTGCAAATTAGTGAACCAATTTATCCTAGACTTGTGCGTTTATTTTACAACAATTTAAATATAGATGAAGACAATATGGTGTCAACTATCTCCTAGGGCGTCATATACCAATTACAGATAGTGTAATTTGCAACCTTGTAGAAATTTCAGAAAACAGAAGAGGTTACTACTTTAGAGGTCAATGGGACTTAGATGTAGTTGGAATCACTTAATCCGAAGCCTTAGGTATCATTTTTGGAAACCCAAATTTATCGATCGTTTATAAGTGTTGTGAACATCTGCTACCATTTAATTCTAAAGTACAACATCATATCATAAAAAGTAGTTTACTTCCAAAACAATATCATTATGATGAGGTAAATCAAATGGAGTTAGGAATGATGTATTGGATCATGGCCGGACATCAAAATAGCTTTGGATACCTAATACGATAAAACATTATTGAACTATCAACAAAAGATTTAAAGCTTCCATACGGTGGTCTAATCACAAGACTAATGCATGCACATGATATTATCATACCACAAAGATGAGGAAACCATAAAGGTAGAAACCTATTGAGACGATTAAGATGTACACTAAGAAATGGCATTTGGACTAGGCTACCTAGAAAAACCAATCCTCTCTCTCCTAAACCAGAACCTAACACACCTATATTTAGGGAAAATCAATCTCCTCTCACTAATCCCTTTGAGACAGCACCGATAAAGCTAGCACCTTTATCATCTGCCGGCCCTATAATGACTCGATTGGATCAACTTGAATCATGACAAGTTCAACTTGAATCATGACAAGTTCAACTTAAATTATGACAAGATCAGATCTTAACTAAAGTGCGACAAGTTCATCGTCAACTTAATACCTTATTTAGACACTTTGGTATACCACCAAATGTGTAGCTTGTATTCATAAGAACTCTATGTTGTACTTCTTATGTACTATGACTTTATGTGTTATAATGTACTTCTTAACTCATTCTATACTCTCTATGTTGTAATGGTATACATTTCCTTTGAAGTTTCGTATAATGCACTAATTAAGAATGTTAAATTGTCCTAATGCTTGAGTTTCTTGTTTACGTTTTCAGAACTTTTTTGATTTTTCGTAAATAGAGCTTTTATCAAATTTCTTTCGTATCATCTTTCTCTTATCTTAGTTTTAAGTTTATTTAATAAATTTTTGATACCCTTGCTCCATCACTTGATGACTTTTGATACTCTTAGAACCCCCTTGCTATTGATTAAAGTATCATTCATGGATTTTATTGATTAAAGTATTATTCATAGATTTTATTGATTAAAGTATCATTCATGGATTTTATTGATTAAAGTATCATTCACATATTTTATTGATTAAAGTATCATTCATAGATTTCATTGATACACTTGATTCTTGTGATTATAAACTTCTCCTTTTTATCCATAATTTTTATGTCATGAATCCTTTAGCTCTTGATGAAATAAATTTTTGATAGCTTGAATAGATTCTTTTCCTTATATTATTCATTGTCTTTTGGTAGCTCGATTCTTCTTGATAAATGAACTCCCTCCCTTTCTTTTGAAGAAGAGCCCTACTCATCTAATGAAAAGAGCTAGCAAAGTTGTGCTAGTTTGTTTATTTTTGCTAACTTACCTACTTCAAAGCTACAAAGGAATGCTAGCAAGAGTAGTACTCCTTTGTACATTTTTCTTTGAAAATGAAAAGTTAAATTGACAATTACCCATTTCCTTTTTGTTGATGACAAAGGGGGAGAGAATAGCAAATTGATGAATGCTTATATCGTGATGTATCATACTTGAAATGCTTACATCGTGATTACTTGAAATATATCATACTTGAAATATGCATGGTATCATGCTAATTTGGTATCATAATTGAAATTGATATCATGCTTTGAAATAATGACTATCATCATAACTTGGTATTAAACTTGAAATTTGTATTATGATTAGCATCATACTTGAAATAATAAATATCATGCTTAGAAATTGGTATCATGCTTAATATCGTATTTGAAGTTGGTATCGTGCCTTAAAATGATAAATGTTTATCATCATATTAATAATTTTGTATCAAACTTAGAAATTGGTATCATGCTTAACAACATATTTGAAGCTGGTATCATGCTTTAAAATGGTGAATGTCTATCATCATTTGGTATCGGACTTGAAAACGGTTATCATGCTTTGGCATCATGTTGACAAATTTTGGTATTGTGAAAGATGCATGATATCATGTTTTGAAATGAAGAATCATGCTTAGTATCATGTTATGCATATTGATGGAACTTATCGATTAAAGCTTGAATTCTAAGGTTGTGAATTCAATTGTCTTTTCTTAAGTATGGCATATAGATAAGGGGGAGTTGAGGTTAACTCTGTCATCAATTGGTTATCATCATCAAAAAGGGGGAGATTGTTGAATCTCAGATTTTGATGATGAAATCAATTGATAAATTATTGATCTAATCTATATGTTAAGAAAAGTGTGTAGGATTAACTACGATAACGAACAAGGCATAAAGCAAATATAGTGCCAGAGTCAAAGATCAGACGATACGTCGGGAGTCTAAGAGTTGAGAGTTTGTCGAAAGTTCAGGAGTGTTGTCAGAATTTGATGATAAGTTTGATGGGGGCTTGCCAAAATGTACATCGGGAGTTCGTCGAGAAGTTCATCGAAAGTTCATCGGAGCTTGCTGAGAAGATCGAAGCTCGCTAAAGAAGCTCATTGGAGTTTGTTGAGAAGATCGTCTAGAGTTCAAGAGCTTGTCGGGAGTTCGCTGAAAGATAGCAAAGAGTGTCGGAAGTCCACCAGAAGATCGTCAGAAGCTCGCCTGAAGAACTTTTGACCCACCAAACTTGCTTGCTTTAGTATATGTATTAAATATCATAGTTAGGGTATAATTAGAGTTAGGTTTGGGAGGAAATTTCACTAACTAAATTAGGAGCCAATTGGGCCCATATCTAAACTGGTTTGGGCCGAACTCTTGGCCCAAATAGTGTGTTGAACCTTGTCTAGCAATGGCACTATCAGAACTTGACGGTAGAATCGCCCAAGGCTCAGTCTCACAGGTGTTTGGGTAGTGGTACCACTAGTAGTTATTAATTGCCAGGCAGTGGTACCACCAGACTAGGTAGTGGTACCACCAAGGTCTAGTAGCCAAGACTCTATCTAGCGATAATACCGTTAGATTGGGTAGTGGTACCATCCAGTGTCAAAGTTCACTAGCGATAGTATCGCTAGGGATAGTCGATGGTACAGCTAGTACCCTAGAAATCTGGGACAAGACCTTTTTTGACTTTATTTTTTTGATCCAATTGAGACCTATAAATACCCCACACTTCTTTGCTTGTTAGACATAGAGAAGTGAATAAAAGAACTAAGATTATAGTGAAATTGCTACTTATAACCTTAAGAGTTCACCTCCACTGATTCTAAGTGTTAGAAATTTGTATAAGGAGAGTGAGCAACTTGTAAAGAGATATGTAAAGGGGTGATTGATCTTTGCCCATTGAAGAAAGATCAATAGTGGAAGCCAGTGACCTCAACAGAGGGGGTATCGGGAGTGGATGTAGGTCGGAGGACCGAATCACTATAAATCGATGTGTTCTTTCCTTGTGCACTTTTCTTTCTTAGCTGCATTCTTTTTTTTTTGCCTAACTGCAACTGCTCAACTTCTTCTCTACTCACTTACGAACATGTTCAAAGTTAAACATCTTTGTCAAAATATGTTTTCATTGAATGAAACTATTCACTGAAACGGTTTTCAAAAATCGATGTTTTTTAATTGCTGCACTAATTCACCCCCCCCCTCTCTCTTAGTGCCAAACTTGATCCTAATAGATTCTTCCTCCATCGAGATCATCGGCTTCTACTATTGATCTTCCTTTAGTGGGTGAAGATTAATCACCCCTTTTATAGATCTTTTCTCATTTTAATAGGTTTAGGAGTTAACCTTTTTACAATTCGCTCACTTCTCCTTATATAAAATTCTGAGCTAGAACCGGTGGAGGTGAACTCTCAAAAGATTACAACAGGGTTTTCACTAAGATCTTAGTTTTTTTCTTCACTTTTCTATACTCTATAAGTAGAAAAGTATGGAATATTTATAGACCTCAATTGACTTAAAAAATGGAGCCAAAAGGGTCTCATCTTAGATTTTCGGGATACTAACGGTACCACTTCTTATGCTAGGTGGTACCACCACTAGTACTTTCTAACACTAGGCGATACCACTACCCAGTCTGATGGTAGCTACTAGACCCAAGTAGTACCACCGCTTGCCTGGGAAGTACCACTGCTTAGTAGTATTAACTGCTAGTGGTACCACCGCCAAGACCTCCTAGGAGACTGAATCCTAGGCAGTTCCACCGCCTAGTCCTGGTGGTGCCACCACCAGACAGGTTCTAAGTTACTATTTAGGCCATCAGTCCAGCCCAAACTAGTTCTGATTCAGGCCTAATTGGTCCCTAATTGAATTAGTAAGATTACCTCCTAATCCTAACTCAAACTAAGCCCTAACTACAACAATTAACATATTAACAAAGCAAATGAAGTCTGGTATATCAAATGTTCTTTCAATGAACTCTCAACAAGCTCCCGAGGATCTTCTAGTGAACTTCCGATAGACTCTTGGCGATCTACTGGTGGACTCTCGACAAGCTCTTGAACTCTCGATGATCTTCTCGACAAACTCCGATGAACTTCTCTGCGAGCTCCTAATGAACTTCTTGGCGAGCTTCGGTGAACTCCCGATAAACTTCTAGGTGAACTCCCGATGAACTTTTCAATGAGCTCCCGACGAGCTCTGGCAAAACTACTAATGAACTTCTCGGTGAACTCTCGACGAACTCTCGGACTCCCGACGTATCATCTGATCTTTAACTTTGGCACAACATCTGCTTTATGCCTTATTCATTATCGTAGTTAATCCTATAATACTCTTCTCAACATATGGATTAGATCAATAATTTATCAATTAATTTCATCATCAAAATCTGAGATTCAACAATCTCAAGAAAACCAAATTTGTAATCTTGCACATCTTTAAAACTTGCTATGCTTGCATTTTGTAAAGTGATAAATTGTTAGCTTGTATGTTATAAAACTTGCATATCCTAAAAACATGCTACATGAACTTCTCTTTTTTGTTGATGACAAAGGGGGAGAAGTAATGATGATTTGAATCATGCATGATATGATGTACTTTTATGTCTTAAAATATTACATGATTTCTTGATTTAAAGGATCTATCAATACGGCATATTGATAGGGGGAGTTAACTCTATCATCAATTAGTTGTCATCATCAAAAAGAGGGAGATTGTTGAATCTCGGATTTTGATGATGAAACTAATTGATAGTATTTATAATTTGATCTATGTTTTGAGTGATGCAGGACTAGCTTCAATCAGGAAGAGATAATTAAAGCAGGAGGAATCGGATATTGAGTTGGAGTGGAACATGTCAGATAATTTGATGTCGAGACAAAGGATTGATCGACATATCGATAGAAGGCCTTGTGCCATAGCCTCGAGCATCGGGCCAAGAAAAGCAAAAATTATGCCAAAGAAATCGGAGTTGTGGAGATCAACTGGCCGATCGGGCAATAGGCCGCAAGAGAGGACTGTAAGGATTAAGTCCTTCATGTGCATGCATTAGCCTTGTGGTAGTCAACCTTACGAGGGCTATTGAGTGTCAATAGAGGATCATCCGCTCTCGGTATCATGAGAGAAATATCTCATATTTTCTTGCTTAAACAAATCCTTGGCCAAGGTTATTCGGATTGAGAGAGAAAGAGTTCTCCGGAAAAATCCGACAAGAGCAAGACTCGAGGAGAGACCGTATGGGCCTGACAGCACCATGCCCGGTATAGGGTCTCTGAGATATTGGATGGATGAGGGACTATAGATATATGGTAAATAAGGACAGATAGGTCCAAATGATTAGATTCCCCTGTATCGTCTAGGGGCCGCAAAGATAGTGGCCTGGGCACGTCCTTAGATCGATGAGTTGGGTGAATTATTATAGAGATAATAATTCACTAAGTCGAAGGAGTTCTGACAAGTATGACTCAAGGCCAGCTCGATATTGGGCCTAGAGGGTCACACACATATGGTAGGTGTTGTGACGAGTAGAGGTTCGGATATGAGATATCCGCTAAACCCCCTATCTTATTGGATATCCATTAAGCCCCTGAATTATTGGATCCTAAGATGAGATCCAATAATTGCTAATAAGAGATTATTGGGTAGAGACCCACTAATCTAAGAGGCTTAGGTAATTGGATGGAGATCCAATACCCAATAGGGCAAAAGATCCATTAGGGTTTTTAGGGGGCCTCTATAAATAGGAGGGAACCAAAGCACTATAGGCTGAGGGTTTTCTTTTGGTAGCCACCTCCTATTCTCCTCTTCCCATAGAGAGAGATGCATCGTTGCAATCCTTGTTGTATGGATATCGCTAGAGAGGAGGACGCTTGACCTCCTTCATCCTCTCCCACATATTTGTAGGAATCTAGAGATATACGATCTCCCTAGGTATCTTCTTTTACACGTGCAGCTTTGCGGATTTATTTTTGACGCACTGATTTTTGCACAACAACGGAAACTTTATATGGGAAATATGGGGTTTTATTTTATGTTCTTCCGCTGCGCATGTGATGCCGCTCCCCTGAAGGATTTCCCAAATAGTGGTATTAGAGCTAAGTTGTTCTTGCGAAGATCGGATCTTAAACTCCATGTGTTGTGTTTTGGATCTGCATTTGACGCTAAAATCATTGACACAAAAGGGCCAGGAAGGGCAACAATTGTTGCTGCCCTTGCTATGTTCGTGTAGCGGCCGTAAGGCTACTTGCACCTTGCTTACCTGCCGCGACGGCCCCGGCCGACGGGCTCGCTGGCGCAAAGCAGGCTACCTATAATGGCTGCCATAGGGGCGCAGTGAGCATTTCTTCGTCGTAGGGCGCCGATGGGCTGCTGTAGGGCGTGGCAAACACTTGCCCGCGGGGTAGTGCCTACGAGCGCTACGCCTGTGGGACAACATCGCGAGGCGCCGGCGCTGCACGCAGGGCAGCGATGGTGACGCCCGCATGGACGGTAGGCGCCGCCACCCTGGCGCCCTCCCCGCGTGCAGGGGCCGCCACCGGCAAGGTGGCGATGGCCGCAACCGCAACGCTGGCAACTAGGGGTGAGGAGTTAGGGTTTTAGGGCAAAAAACGGTTTTGCCCCTTAGAATTTTAGAAATTCTAGATTCTGCCCCTTTTGATAGAATTACCAAAATACCCCTCAGAATTTTAGAAATTCCAGATTCTGTCTCCTTTGATAGAATTATCAAAATAGCCTTTTGGTCAAATTACCAAAATACCCCTAGGAATTTAAAAATTCCCTTTATGTCACTAATTTTAGAAAATTAAATATATTAATTAAATAGTTTAATTAACAATTATTTTTTTTGTCCAGTAGTCCTATAAAGTAACATATACATATGATGTATGATGTGGACAGATGGTCATGGACCTATGATGTGATGTGTGTACATGTGATTATTATTATTGGGGCCAGCAAGCCTCTATTCTTTTCTTATTTATTGTCGGGCCAGCGTGTCTATAATTATGTTGTAATTACATGATGAGGCGCAGCGGTAGCATGACTCATGAGGTCAAGACGAACGATCTGACGCATGGAAAACCATTGAGATGCCGAAGGATTGTTAGGACTCTAGCTATGAGTGTCCTAATTTAGTTTCATTGATAAGGGCATTCATGTAAATCCTATCTAGCCGACCCTTATTAAAGAGGTGAAGAGGCCGGCTAGGTTAGGGTTAGGTTACTTCTTAGAAAAGGAGTCCTATTAGAGAAAGAGTCCTATTAGAAGTAGTTCTATTAAGAAAATAGTCCTATTAGAAGTAGGAGTCCTATTAGGAAAAGAGTCCTATTAGATGTAGGAGTCCTATTAGGAAAAGAGTCCTATTAGAAGTAGGAGTCCTATTAGGAAAAGAGTCTTATTAGAAGTAGAAGTCCTATTAGGGAAAAAGTCCTATTAGAATTAGGAATCCTACTCGAGAAGGAGTCCTAATTAGAAGTTGGTTAGAAGTAGGAGTCTTGAGTAAGAGTCCTATTAGGAGTTGGGGCTTAGAAGCCCTATAAATAGCCATGTATTCATCCTCTTTAATCAATGAATAGATCAATCTTTTAGCAGCCTTTGTGCAGCAACTTGGAGGAAGGAACCCCTATAGAGTTCCAAGGAGGCCTATCCCCTATAGAGATCAACCCCAAGCTTAGAATCCGCGGAGGGTTCTATCACTTGGTATTAGAGTAGCGTTCTTGGCATCTCGCTGCCCTTCCACACCATCCACCAGCC
>JAIWVJ010000202.1:0-10091 GCA_024322285.1 Musa beccarii
GGATCGATACAAAGTTGAGGAGGCCGAGCACGAACGCTACTGGTGTGGGCTGCTATCAGAGATTATTCAAGAAAGCCAACTTGAAAGAGGATAGATAAGAGTTTGTACAGCTTTAAGAGATAGAGAAAGAGAAGAAAAGATAGAGAAAGAGAAGTGAAAAGAGCATATAAGAGATATAAAGTAATGGACAATACATATAAGAGATATAAAGTAATGGACAATACAATACAATAATAAGGTTTTGTTTAGAGTATAATAAGGCATAATATCATTATCTAAATTAGATGAAGTCAGGGGCAGGGCAGAGAGTGTTCTTCCTCAATACGAACTTCAAGTCAAGTCCTGTTTGGGGAAAGAGGGCAAAGCAACGTAGCCTTCAATTATGACTTTCGAGCACAGGAATGGAATCTATCGACTCGCCTCAAACTCTAAATCTATCGCTGTCAGGTCAACTTGCATTAGTACGACTTGTTCTTGTTCGGCCTGTCCTGTCTGAAGAATACCCTCTTTCGATCCGCAAGTAAACAAATCATTCTGAAACATCAACAGGTAATTCTTATGCTTCCTTTCGAACGTCACTTTGAGAACTCAACCATTTTGCAACAAATACGTCATCCCGCCTATCGAGCGCCAAGTAAATACTTGATTTATTATCTTATTGATATATGATATATAAAGATGTAAGGATACAGCTTCCCGGCACCCGCCAAGACACTAAGCCAAGACACGTATAAACAACATCTAGTATATTTCTTCTTTTTGATTACAATACCAGTGTGCAGTCCGAATCCCTTCCCCTTTAACGTTACTTTCCTCTCCTTTCTTTCGAGCTGAACACCAATAACAGGACTGAAATCGCTATATCGATAAGAGAATTGCACCCGGAATATAGAAAGAGGATAGAATTCAACTCACTCTTGTCTTGAAAGCGAGCAGCAATTCAATAAGGGCCGGACCGATGGAGCACTTTTACAGTAGGCTTACAAACTCTCACTTTGTTAGTTATACTGTACCGGACACTGCATTAAGGCTAGAGCTGCCTGTTCTAAGAAGAAGTAACTCCTAAACTCTCAAGGCTACTTGAAGCTAGATTCCTTACAAAAAGTGTCTATTTTATTCACGGCAGTGGAAGACAGAAAGCAAAAAAGCCATTAACTAAACCACTTACTTTAGCCGCGAAGAGACATAACAGAAAGCAGATAACTTACTGACTAGCTTACTAGAGCGTAAGTCCGGTACGGTACCCACCAGAGCTCGAGAAAAAGAAAGGTGCTTCAAGCCTAGATAGAAAGCAAAAGAGTCAGTCAATTCACACCTAAAGCTATGACGACTTAACTCATTTCCCTACTTATCCAAGTAAGAAGGATCTAAAAAGAGCACTCGCTTACTAGCTACAGGCCGGTAGACTGATGGAGGTGTGACTTACTTCTGTATTACCTATTCTTTTACTTACTTCTGTATTATAACCTCTTTTTTCTTATTACCTACTCTTGGATTTTAGCCCCCTGATCAAATTCCTTTTGCCGCGCCCTAGGCGGGAGACTTAAGGCGTTAGCTACAGCACGGGTCGATATGCACAGCGCCTAGTATCTATCGTTTACGGCTAGGACTACTGGGCGGGCTATCTAATCCCATTCGCTCCACCCACGTCTATCAGTCTCAGTGTTGTAAAAGTGCCTTCCCCCAGTTATCCAAATTCAAAACTGCTGCTTCCATCCAGAGTATTGGCCCTGTCTCAGTCCCAGTCAGTGTAGTGTAGCTGATCATCCGAAAAGACCTGCTACTGATCATCACCTTGCTAAGCTATGGCCTCCTCACCAACTAGCTAATCAGACGCAAGCCTATACTCGGGCGGATTAATTTCTGCTTTATCTTCTTCATCCTATGGGGATTGGGCATCTATTAGATAAGTCCTATTGAAAGACTCATAACTAGGTATGAATGAATTAGCAAGATAAGATATCGGAAGATTTATGCATATGGATACATACATGGATGATCTACTCTATTATTAAACACCCAATAACGAGATTCTTTCCTGGAACAACAGCACAGAGGAAATGTAGTTACAGCAGCTTGAAGGTACGAGCTCCCGATAGGGAGGATTCTCATTGAGGTACATAGAAGAGGTTCTGTATGATCTTGACTCACTATGGAAGAGAATCTCCGTCCAGTTACCATTCTTTTACTTTTACATTCATATATCCTTGGAGAGGATTCAGTGATGGCAATCAAAACTCGAAGACGCCCCTTCTCTGCATTTCTTGCTTTTGAGTCATCTGCTCTTTCAATCACAACAGTCCTTGGAAGAGTAATTTAGTTGTTGTAACAGCTACTCTTGCATTTCGACCATGCGAAAATAGAGTTGTTTACATTGAATGATTTTTGAAGAGAATGGAGGCAAAGTTCCCCCAGTTCTAGTTTCATCCGTTTGTCTTAGAGAATGAGAATGGAAAGCAGGGTGTTCGAGGCATAATAGATTACTCTTACTGACCGCCAAGTTGAAGTATAAGTGGAAGTTTCATAAGGATCTTAAGAATCTGCTTATGAGAAGATCTTTTAGTGCAAAAGAGAGAATATAGCATAGAGAGTGCATGCGCCACTATAGATATTAGTAAACAACCTCCCTCCATTGCTTGCTTTTCAAGACTCACGTAAGCACCTCGAAACACTAATTCGAGTTAGCGCATTACCCAGAGAGCTTATAGTGGAAGAGTCAAGTTTCAAGGGGTGAGTAAATCCTCTAGAAAGAATTATGACTGCTGACTGCTCATCTTATCTACGTCGGTAAGAAAGCGTAGAAGAACAAATAAGTTAGCGAGTTATTAGCGCTCGATAATCAATTCTTATTGGGGCCCCACAGCTCGAAGTTAAGTGTTTGAGGTTAAGTAGAAAGTAAGGGTGAAGGGCATACTCTCCTAGTGGGTGTAAAGTAAAGTAGAAAGTAAGAGTCGAGTTAAGGAAGGAATGAAAAGCAAGTCCAGTGTTTATTGCTTACGGGGAGTGTAGTGGGCAGAGTAAGATAGAGGTTAAACGACTCTCAATCAGGGTGTAGTTTAGTTTAGACTCCAAATAAGAGTTAACGGAGCGCCCAGCCCTTTCTCTTTCCGTTATTGGCTAACGCCAACCTTGATTATATGATATGGTCCAAAAGCATGAAAGAAAGTTTAGTCACAGTGTCTGTCAGTTCCATTTCCATTCATGTTGGCATGGCAGTGCAATAGATTCATAAGAGTTGCAAGAAAGCCACATTCCTAGATTAGATGGTATTGGTATGCGCAAGACAAGAGAGAGACTCAATGAATTCCTGATGAACCAGTCTTTGCAACAAGAAAGGGAATCACTCCAAGCTAGCTAAGAGAAAAAAGAGCTGGTGTTGGCTTGGCGACAAGAATGAATCTGCCTGTATCAGTTTAAAGAGAAGAAGCATGAGAGTCGAGTGTTTTATCTAGGAGCAAGCTAGAGTCGAGGTCGGGTATGCAACAACATATTTCGGTTCAACAAGTAGAGTGAGTTCGAGTGTTTGACTTGAAGCCGAGAGAGGTAATTTTGCTTGTGTCTAAGGCTTCTTAAAAAGAAGAGTATCTCCAGTTTCCGTTCTTGTTTTTTCTCCGAGATCTGAAGCCGTGCCAAGGTAAGCGGAAAAGGGGAGTAAGGAGCAGGCGAGGGAGCAACTGAATCAGTCTTGTTCCCTGTGCTAGATATAATGGATATAACTACAAAACCTAGTGCTCTTACTAAAATAGTGCTCTTGGCCAACCCCTTCCACTCACTACCGGTTACGGGTTTTGAATGCAAAGGAGAAAGCTGGGTCAGCAGCAAGCAAAGTGTAGTTTCTAGTTCACAGTTAAGGCAACGATAAAAGATGCTTTAGGAAGGTAGCAAGTTTCATATCATATAGAATATGGATCAGATGATGCAGCAATTGATTCTTTAAGTGGAGGTCGAGGGCAGCGAAGATAGCTGGCTTGAGAAAGAGAAAGTACTGGTTCGGGAGCTCACACTGCACTCTCTAAGACAAGGAGGCGGGACAATAAGTGTAGTTAGAAACCATAGGTGTTACGTTACCAACAGCAACATCTAGTTCAGAGCTCGGTCAAGACGTTCTTCAAGTGTAGTTATTGTGCGAGGTAAAGTAGACCAAAGAATCAGCAATTCCAGTTGAGACCAGAGAGGCATTACATTCTTAACTTGTCGCGTAGAGGTGGGAGAATACTTTATTACTGTGCGCTAAGAAGAAAATCCTTATTTGTATTAGGAAAAGCAACAAGATTAGAAGCTCAAATGTCGTGTAACATACTTTAGGGGGTTGTTCTAGGTCATTTGCCATAATCAAAGTGCAGAGTGCTTGTTAAGTCATTGTCTGCAGCAAGCGGATCTACAAGTTCAGTGGAGTTTGGGTGTTTGACCTTACAGTTGAGTTTACCTTTTTCATGCTTTGGAAGGTGGTCAGCGCTAAAGTAAGAGGGAAGTGAGCTACTTATTCATACTTTATGGGCGGGTGAGATGGATTCCATTCTGTATTTTACTGCGAGTCGAGTTGGGGCAATCAGATCTCTACTCCAGCGCTCGAAACAAGTCCTTATTTCGGTGTTAGTGAAAAAACCTATGTTAATTGAGAACTTTTATGAAAACGGAAACTGCAATCTGCCTGCCTACTGGATTCTTTAACTACCCATTTGATGCTTTAACTGCCAACTGGATTCTTTAACAGCCTACTATTTTCAATTAGCTCGAAGTTAACAGTGAGTCAGCGTCAGTTCATTCTTTGATTTGACTTGCCCTAACGGAGTTCTCTTCTGGGCAAGAAAGAATAGTAGATGCAGGTAGTGCCAATGCTTACTGATTGGGGCGCTAACTGAGCTCCTGTTGAGTTCGCCAAACAAGCTAGCTTAGAATACTGTAGCGTGTTAGTCATTTGGGGCAAGTGGAGTTTCTAGGCTTTCAGCACCTTGAGTTTCCATTCTGGTTTTCTAGAGTCTTCTAGAGTGGTCTTGCGCCAGAGATAGTACTGGAGAATGGGTTTTGTTGTTTGAATCAATTCTTTTTAGGTGCACCTACATTCCACATAAGAATCATCCTTAGCGGTGTCAAAGTAAGTGAAAAAAGCAGGGCGAGTATCTGTGTCTCAGGTAAGAGATAGAATAGGAGATAGAACATATAGAGGGAGTTGGCGCAAGTGCAAGTACATTTCGTCTTCGAGTCGACCAGAGAATTAATCAGCGCAAAGAGAAGAATCCGTTTCAACAGAATCAACGTTATTACAATTCCTGTTTTAGGGAGATCTAAGTCTACAAGAGAGGTATGCCCTTAACAACCTTGATTATTGCCTTATGTAGCGCATCTAGTACTGGCTTGTGGTGTTGGTTGGGAAGAAAGAAGGTGCTTCAAGCCTTAGCAACGTTATGTTTCATCTAGTAAGGAAGCAGTGAGAGGAAATTGTGTTTCAGTTCTCATTTGCAAAATTCCATCAAGCCACAGGATAGTTTTTAGCAAGAGAAGATTCTTTCCAAAATCTCATCCAAAAATGAACATTGTCTACAACATTTTTCCCGATTCTAAGTAGAGATTTTCTCAACAATTTTCATCTGCTTAAGCAAGCTGCCATTCAATATACTTAGTCTCCGTGATCAGATCTTTGCGATCTATAAATAAAATCCATTCAGAATTGTTTCAGTTCTCAAGTAAGCTGCTATTCAAGTATAGGTCGGGCAAGCTTCATGACTAAAAGATGTTAATGGCTCTAGTAAGGACTTGCTCATAGCTCTAGGCTGCCGCTCGACGAAAACAGGAGTGGTTTCAAGGTTCGGCTTTGAAGCCAAAAGATTGAATTATTTATGGATTGCTCTACAGTCCAAACTATCTTTACTACGCGGGTAATTAGAGAAGAAGAGGTGAAGTGCCCGCTCACTAAGTCAAAAATACGAGAATACAAGAACAAACAAGAACAAATAAGATCAGTATAAGGAACAGAGCGCGGATCCATGTTATAGGCTAAAAATGCATTAGTTGAGCCATTAGCAACCGGTTATAAACGAACAGAATGAAGCCTGCCTTATAAAGCGTGGTGTACTGAAGTCAAGTATCTTAAAGCAAAAAAACCAGAGTTCAAGCTTTGTTATTCAAATAAGCTCCCCTACTTATATCGGTTGCAAAGTAGTCACCCAGAAAAAGATCGGAAGCAAGATAAGGTAAGGAAGCTGTATCCAGTCAGTCAGCAAACGGGTCAACAAGGGGAAAGTGCAATTCCTGCTTGTTCCACAAGTTTCGTTCGGGTTTAAAGTAGAGAAAGAGTGGAATCTTATACAGAAGCCGAGACAGAATGCGACGCCCCTAAGATAACACATTGCGTGGTTAAGTATGAAAAGTAAGAGTTACGCTTGTAAGCATCAAGTGGTTAAGGTTCGTTTTGTTATCGTTTCAGAAGTTGTTTACGGATATCCATATACTAGTAAGCAATAAAGATTCAATTCGTTATAAATTCTTAGTTTTCCTTGACTCGGAACCATAAAGCAAAGCGGGAAGGGAATGGGAATATCTTTTATTGTTGAATCATGAAGAGAATCCGCTGGGGAAGATGAAACAACAAGCTGTGGTGTTGGCGACTCAATTGCCTATTCAACTTAATTGCATTTAAGAAATTAATGAGAAACTGCTGAGGTAAACGGTTAAGTATAGAAAGTGAGCAGAACGGTAGCTCTTTGCCAACCAAGAGAATCATATGTAGGTAGAATAATCAGAATGCTGGGATAGGAGAATAGAGTGGTTAAGCCGAATCTAGCTTAGCGTTCACTGGTATTGTATAGATTACACTGTAACAGGAGAGTCACTTCTTCGCTTGCTTACTTTGTCTCTGGTGCAAAGAATATTAGAATCTAGATAAGAGCCCACAACGTATAGATTGAAGTCAGAGGGAGGACACTCCAAAGCCCGGAAAGGAAATAGAATATCTGCATGCTACTATAGTCATAATTAGCACAACGGAACAAAACAAAGGCAAATCCAATAGTACAAGTAGAAGTCTCAGAATAGATAGCAAGGGCAATAATCTAGTACGCGGCAATAATCTAGGGAAAGAATCTAGGGAAAGAATCTAGTAAAGGAGTCTAGTGTGCGTATGGCAGAATAGAGTAAGCAGTAAGATTACATTATTTTATATATAGAGCTCTCGATAGATCAAATTCAACAAGCTATAAATAGATAATGGTGCCTCTCTATTGAAAGAAGATTATTTGTGTGCACATCAGATTCTATGATTCAGTAACCAAACTACCGACTATCATAAATGACAACGAAGGAAGGGCTGGAAGGGGAAAGAAATAAGTATAAGATAAGCGGGAATGAAAGAATAATAACTCGGGCAAAAGCAACGGAATAAACAAGCTACGTAACAAGCTCGCTCCGGAACAAACAACTACTAATGGAGAGCTAACGGAGAACAAGGCAATAATGGATGAGTCTAGGATAGGGTTTAGCAGCCAATAAAGAGAATTGGATTCAACTTAAACAAGCAAAAGAGTATCATAGATGAGCGGTTAAACAAGCGAGTATCATAGATGAGCAAGCAGGTAATGTTAATCCATTAGATCATATGCGAGATAGATTCCATTGGGTAGCAAAAAACTCTCCCGTCTTTCTTATTGTAATGGTGGCTTTTGACGAACAGTTGGCTTTAGTTCATTCTATCATCATTCCTTAAGTCAAGGGGAAAGTAAAGTAAGTAATTCATTAGAAGTGGGTTGAGTCACTAACAGTGCCGATATTAGTGATTAAAGACATAAGTAAGCCGCCAGGCCAGTATCAAGTATGGTGCTACTACGCTTTGGAGTTATGTTAGGTTCCACTCTCTCTTCCATATGAAGCGACTAATATGACTTGAAATTAGGCGTCGAGTATGCTGCTAGTCAATAAACAGTATATTTAGAGTAAACAAGCCCCGAACCCTTAGCACCCCGCTCGCTAACACGCCATTAACTTGTTTAGTTGGAAGCAAAGCAGTTCGTTTTTTACTTCTTTCTATATTCAAATGTGCATATTCTGGATTTCGCCGTTGTCCTAACGTTAGCTTTTATTCTTTTGGGGCAGGCAATAAGTTCGCTTATGAGTTCGGGGTTTTTTACTCATACTCTTTGATTCAGTAAGGTTCCCCTTAGAAACACTTAGTGCGTTAGTATGCTTTGGAGGAACAAGAACTCGTAACGACGTTAGGAAGCAATGCTTTGTTAAGTTACTATATTACATAGTGCACCTATGATATTGAGTGACTAGAGTCTAGAGTGAGGAAGCAGCGGCCTTAGTGAAAGAAATCATATCAAAGTCTGTTTACTCAACAAGCAGCGGGAACAAACGCCTGATTAGATAAAATGTGGATTGAAAAAGGTATGGTGCTGATATTGATTTCGAAGGTCAAGGTGCGGATATTCATTATAACTTTCATTATAGGAGGCAATACGGTTTTGTTTACTAAATTGTTGAACGCTAGAGATTCTGTTCTTAAGTAGTAGGAGTTTCTCCGTTAGCGTCGAGGAAAACAATGAATGAATTTCAATTGAATCCATCTATCGCAGAAGAAGTTAGAGTTTGTGGAGTTGCTGAGTGAGTTACTTGTGGTTTTCTATACACAGTGCCTATGCCCAACTCAGCCCTATTAGTCGCCGGGTGAGGAAGCCTAAAGTTAGGATGCCAATGCCAATAAAGATTGATTTAAGAAGATATGATTTAGAGGCAGACGAACCCTTAACTCCAACTCAGGCACAAGTGTAATTATCCGTTTTCATTTCACTAACTTCGTCAAGGGCCAAATTCAATGGAAAGTAAGCTAGAAGCGGTGGTGTTGGCGACGAAAGAAGTAATTGAGGAGAGGTTATTCAAGTGGAGTCCGGGGCATAATCAATTCGAAAGTAAGCAAAAGACAAGCATATACTAGATTGATGTTTGACTTTGTAGCCAGTTGCTCAAGAAAAGAAGTGGAAGGGTGATCAAGAGAAAGAAATATCTGAAGCCGAAGCAAGATCAGGCGAGGAAGCAGTGTGCAAGTCGGCCGGGTCTAAGGTAGAGTTATTGGCGTCTACGATAAAAGTGATTGGTTTGACCTTGTAATTGAGTTCGGGTCGAGTCGATAACAGCAAAGGACTGACTGACGCGCAACTAGTAGGTGCTAAGTAGTGACGGCTTAGTAATAACTTGCCTAGTAGCTTGTCGGTTGGTAACAAATTGGATTGTCCCACGTATGGAAGCTCCGGTCATTATTGAATCAGAGACTAAAGGAAAAGTGGAAGAATTAGTTGTTTACTAAAGACAGGCCAGTACAGGCTCAAAACCAGAAGACTCAGTGCGTCGGTCGGTTGGTTAATTAGGGTGGTAGAAATAAGAGACGTATGATCGGGATCATCATAAGTTAAGAGTTCAGCTAGAATATGGTCAAGAAGAAGGATGGTACAAGCCCAGACTCAGGAGCAGTTACGAGAGGAAATGTTGTTTCAGTTAAAAAGTAAATAGTTAGGGTGTTGGCAATAAGTCCCCTTCTGTTCGAGCATTGTCTGCATCTGCATAAAGTTGAGTTCGAGTTACAACCTCTTCTTGACGCGCCCTAGCTTTCGATCTATCCTTTACCTTTGCTTGTTCTTACTCACTAGCTTGTTTGAATGGAATTGAGTGCACTTCTTATAGAGATGAGTGACCTAACTCTTCTCTGGACTGAAAACTATCAAAAAGAAAGAAAGAAAAGAATATAGCGTTCCACATATTATGCAATCAAGTAAAAACACTGCAACAAGCAAGGACGTTAGTGAGTTAGTTGAAGTGAGGGATAGTCGTGTCTCTGTCCTTTCATAATGTGTCTAGGGTTCTAGCCTGCCAATAAGATATTCTTAAGTATAGTAGATTATTGACTCTATTCAGTGGGTTATTTACTCTATTTATATATAATGGATATATGTGATAGATTGCATTCTTCAATAATAAGGGTTAGCACTCCTGGCGAACTCCATTCTACAACTTGAAGCTACAGCGGGACAATCTATAACGTGTGTTAATTAGTTCAAGAGCATAGGTCGACCACAACAAGGTGAAGGGCAGAATCAAGTAAGTCA